>CM008284.1:19718760-19760916 GCA_002319775.1 Fagopyrum tataricum | reverse complement strand
TCTTAGAATCACGTAATATCCAAAATATTTGTACTCATTTCAAAACCAAAACCTTTTGGAAAGTCAGACCTCTTTTCGGGTTCTGTTTAGTTATCTATTCGACCTTTATCGTAGATTACTAGTGCCATTGTTGTCAACCTGAGCTCTGATACCAACTTTGTAACACCCCAAATCCGTAGGACTTGGAGTGCTACTGGGCTAGGATCTCACAATGGATCCTGACCCTAGCATGACAACAATTTCACTGATCTTACAACAAGGCACCGATAGACTAAAACAAAACATGAAACTGATATATATATATACATATCAAAAAGATAATACAGAGTACTGCTGAGTACAACTATAGGTAGTCCCGGAACAAGACGCACCTGCGTGATCAAGGGACGCAGCGGCGGAATAGACAACCCGTAGGCGCGGTGACAAGGGCCTGAGGCAACGCAAGCAAGGCGCGGGCGTTGCGGCACGGCTTCCGCAGGGGCGGCGACGGTGCAGAAGAACCCATATCCCCGACAACGCCCCAGTGTACGGAGCCCTCAGCGGATCACCCACTCCGTGTCACTCTACAACTCTCCTATCCAGCAAAGTGTCTACAACACGGTATAAAACCGTTAGCTAACCATACACATATACAGGGTTATGCTAGAGCACAAACACACATCAGAAATCTTAACACATCATCATGCTTTCACACATTTACCCGGTTCATTATCTTTATAAAGTCCAGCAATCAACTCGTATATAAATATCCATATAAACATATGTGATACGAGGAATATAACCCTTGCCTCTGGGTACTATAACTAGCTGGAGTGGTGCCTGAAACACCTCCCCGTGTAACCTAAGGGAATGGAGAGTGCCCGAACCGTTTACCAGGTCTGGCCTGACCACAGAGAACCCCCAACTCCCAGCGGGATGAATGGAAAAGTTGTCACAACCCTACAATGGGCAATCAATAATCATAGGTCGGTGACCAACATAACGCATGCTATAAAAATATAACAAACACCACTCATGCACAACATCCTATAAAGGAATGACAACTAAGTAAGTCCCACGGACTTACCTCAACCTTGTAGTCGTCTCAACTGGATCAACCCTCAACTCAGTCCACTCCAAACTGGAGGATAACACGGCCTATGCAAGGCATACATATATATCAATCTCCTATCACACAAAGGGTCACACCTAGACCCAAGGGATCCATAAGGATCATATCCAACTCATAACCTCAAAGCCGTAACCGGCATATCTAAATCAAACTCATCGACATCCGCTACCTAGCATGCTACTACTGCTCATACTAGGAAAGGAAAGGATCTACATAACTCTAGGTAGATCCGGGACAAGACGCACCTGCGTAAAACAAGGGACGCAGGGGCAGAGCAAGCAACCCGCCGGGGCGGCAGAACTCAGCCGCGGACGCGGTGACAAGGCTGCAGGCGAACGCAGGCACGGCGCAGGCGCTGGCGCGGGCGCTGCGGCACGGCTTCCGCAGGGGCGGCAGCTTCCAGGCACGGGGGCGGCGACAGTGCAGAACGTAGCCGCGCGAGTCTTCTTCCACTCTTCACGTGATCAAATCACGTCTTTATCATCCCAGATTCATACACATGCCACAACATACACATTTCAACATCACCCTATGCTCAATACATCTAATCCTAAGCTAGGGAAGAAAGAAACAAAGGAATAAGGAAGAGAAGAAGGAGAAGAAGACTTACCACTACTGAAGGTCTAGGCAAGCAAGAGCACAAGCACAACTCAGCTGGCTTCACAAGCTCAGCAACCACAACACTAGCATCAACATCAACCACAAAGCACACAACTCTCTTCAAACTCTAAGGAAAACCAAACTCAAGCTCAAGGAGAAAGAAGAAGAAGCAAGAAGGATGTGAAGCTGGATTGGAAATGTGATGAAACCCTTGCTCAGCAAGGTGAAACGGAAGAAGTAAGGAAAGTTAAAGCACGAGTCAAAAGAGTCAACAAAACCGGCTGCAGCCGCCGGAAACCGTAGGGGTTTCCTGGCTACAGGGGCGGAATAACAGGGTAGCCGTAGGGGCGGCCTGACAGACCCGCAGGGGCGGCTAAGGCCAAAACTAGCTCCCAAAACTAAGGCTCTTATAGTAGCAGCTTGGACTACACCGATGAACGTCAAGGAAGTACGTAGCTTTCTTGGCCTAGCCGGTTATTACAGATGCTTTGTGGAGGGATTTTCTGTGATTAGCTGTCCATTGACGAGTTTACTGAGGAAGACTACCAGATTTGTGTGGTCTGATCAGTGTATGCAGAGTTTTGAGGAACTAAAGAGACGTTTGACTTCTGCTCTTGTTTTGGCACAACCGGAGGGTACCGAGGATTTTGTGGTTTACAGTGATGCATCCAAGCTAGGCTTGGGATGTGTTTTGATGCAGCGAGGCTGAGTTATTGCTTATGCGTCTCGACAGCTGAAGACGTATGAGGAGAACTACCCGACTCATGATCTGGAGTTGGCAGCGGTAGTTCATGCACTGAAGATCTGGAGACATTACGTGTATGGTGCTACATGTCAAATCTTCACAGACCATAAGAGTCTGAAGTACATTTTCACGCAGCGGGAATTGAATAACCGCCAGCGTAGGTGGCTCGAGCTGATCAAGGATTTATATCTAGAGATTCTGTACCATCCAGGGAAGGCGAACGTTGTCGCCGATGCCCTGAGCAGGAAGACGCCTCGAGAGCAGACGATTGCGAGGCCGACAGTTCAACATCAGTTGCAGAGATACCTGATCTGGTTAGAGTTGGACATCCAGTTTCCTGATGAGGATACCCAGCTGCGTACTTTAGAGGTTCTTCCTGATCTGTTGGGTGAGATCCAACAGAAGCAGGAAACCTGCCCGACACTGATGAGGATACGAGATGGGATGTCTCGGGATGAGGCACCACAGTTCCTGCTAGGAGCAGATGGGGTTTTGAGACGCCGCGGTCGCATTTGTGTACCTCCTGATACAGAGCTGAGACAGAGGGTTTTACAGGAGGCTCACTGTACACCTTACTCTATACATCCGGGTACGAGTAAGATGTATTAGGATTTGAGACGTCTATATTAGTGGGGAGGGCTGAAGCCCGATGTGGCCAGGTTTGTGGCACAGTGTGCGACCTGCCAGCAGGTCAAGATAGAGCATTGCAGACCTGGAGGTGAGCTTCATCCACTTCCTATTCCACAGAGGAAGTGGGAGGACGTCACCATGAATTTTGTGACCGGGCTGAGAGTGAGCCGGAGTTTTGATGTTATTTGGGTTATTGTGGACAGATTGACGAAGACGGCACGTTTAATTCCTATTAGGGAGACGTGGCCGGTGAGCAGATTAGCTGAGGAGTACACTAGGCAGATAGTGAGACTTCATGGTGTACCGAGGACGATCGTCTCAGATATAGATGGACGATTTACCTCGAGATTCTGGCAGCAGATTCAAACTGCCCTGGGGACGAGTTTGCACTTCACGACTGCGTTCCATCCTCAGATAGATGGTCAGTCAGAGAGGACCATTCAGATGCTGGAGGATATGTTGCGAGCTTGTGTGTTGGATTGGGGGCAAGTGTGGACGGATCATCTCCCACTTGTTGAGTTCTCATACAACAACAGCTGGCATGCATCTATTGGGATGGCCCCATATGAGGCATTGTATGGACATAGATGTCGTACTCCATTATGTTGGGATGAGCAGAGCAGTGTTAGTGGTTTGGCACCTGATCAGATTCAGGATGATATGGCTCGAGTAGCACTGATTCGAGAGCGGATGCTGACTGGCCATAGCCGTCAGAAGTCGTATGTTGACAGGAGGCGTAGACCTCTAGAGTTCAGAGTTGGAGCCCATGTGTGGCTGAGAGTGTCCCCGACACGAGGTGTTAGGCGTTTTGGAATTAAGGGGAAGTTGAGTCCCCGATATGTCGGACCATTCGAGATTCTGGATCGGGTTGGGAGTGCAACATACAGGTTAGTCTTGCCTTCGAGATTAGAGGGTGTTCACCCTGTATTTCATGTGTCTCAGCTGAGGGAGTACATACCAGATCTGAGACACATCGTGAGTTATGATGATTTAGTGGTTGAGCCGGACCACACCTTTGTTGAGCTCCCTATTGCAGTCCTAGAACGAGGTATGAGACGCCTGCGTTCGAAGGACATTCCTATGTTGAGGATACAGTGGTCGAGACGAGGACCTGATGAGGCTACATGGGAGACTGGGGATAGTATCCAGAGGAACTATCCAGAGTTCTATGCTGAGTTAGATGCACCAGTAGGATCACCGAGTAGATCTTAGTACTATCTTTGATGTGATCCTCACCGGAAAAGAAATCATCGTCAATACACCGGAACCAATCGCTTTGCCACCAACCGTCCAAGTCAAAACTGAGCCGGCACCTATTGAAATCAAACCTTATGTGTTGGAGGTCATGCCTAAAATTGATCCAAAACCTATTGAAATCAAACCGAAAATGCTTGCTCCGAGCATGCCCAATTCAAGCCAATATTCACTCTCTCCGGCTAAGTTGTCAGGTTTTCGCACTCTCAGTAAAACGCCTATAACTGAGTCAATTCTTGGAATTAAAATACCCATGAGTACTAGTTTGAAAGGTATTTTCAATATCTATAACTTTCTAGTTTACACAAACTCGAGATTCCAAGAGGAAGAGGGTGAAAATAACCCTACATTGCAGCAACTACGGTACTTGTATGGTTTGTTGGGCAAGATCATGCATGGAGACATGAAAGATGGTTATACAAAACATATGCACGTCCAAGCAATACATATTTCATGAAGCGTACGATGCTCATATTATTCATATATTATGCATGAACGAAGGTTCGAACCCCAAAGTGAGATTCCGAGGGTAGTTCGTTCGAGTTGAGGGATTCCCAAAGTGAGAGGCCGAGGGAATTTGCTCTTCATATCCAAAAAAAACACAAAACACAAAAAAGAGAGTTCCATTTCCCCGATTACAATCCGAGTGTGAACTTGTGCCGGTGGATCCTCGTGTTCGAAGTGAGTTCGATCACATCAATCTTGGTGAGTATTATATGCTTATATGCTTATGTGTTATTATGTGTTTATTTTCATACTAGCTTTGATATGATATATGATCTTATTAGATCTTGTTGTGCTAGTATGATTCTTGTTTATAGCTGGAGATGGATCTTTCCTTCATGCTATTGTGGTAAGTTTAGGATTCAGCTGGAGATGTTTTTCCTCCCTGCTATTTTGATGGACATAGTTGCTGGAGATGTATTTCCTCCATGTCTCTCTGTTATGGTTATGATATGGCTAGAGATATGATTCCTCTATGCCTTGTGATGTATTTATGGTTTGGCTAGAGATGGTTTTCCTCTATGCCCTGGATAGTATAGTTTGTTGCTGGAGTTGATGATTTCCTCCATGCTTATGTTTGAGGTTATAGAGAGAGTTGTACCTTGGCTTGTGAGTCCGAGTGGTTTGAGGATTTGACAAGTTTTAGGACGAAACTTGTTTTTAGGGGGGGTGAGATGTAAGAGCCCTAGTCTTTCGGACCGAGTTTTGTCCTTAGCCGATATTGGCTTTGGCCGAGATTGGCCTTGCCGCACCCGCGGGCATGTCTGTTGCCCCTGCGGATTTCCGCTCCCGCGGCTCAGGGAACCGCCCTTGCGGTTTCCGGCGGCTGCAGCTGGTTTTGTTGACTCCTTTGACCCGTGCTTTACCCTTTTCCCTTACTTCTTACCTTGTTGAGCAAGGGTTTCACTTCACTTCTTATTTTCACTCCAGCCCTTGCACGTCCTCCTTGCTTCTCCTTCCTCCATCTTGATCTTGTGTTGATTCTCCTTGGTTTTGGAAGTGAATTGATGTGGCTTTGATAATGATGATGTTAGTGATGTGTGTTGCTGTGCTTGGAAGCCAGTAAGGTTGTTGGTGATCAGTTCCTTAGCTAAGCACAGCTGTGGTAAGCTTCTGGCTCCTTGTTCTTCTTCTCTTTTCTTTGATTCTTCCTTCCTTAGCTTAGGATTAGTTGTTTTGATCATAGAGTGATGTTGGTTTGTGTATGTATATGTATGGGTGTGAATCTGGAATGAAGAAGACGTGATTTGATCACGTGAAGAGCTGAAGAAAAGTCGCGGGATCACGTTTTGCACCGTCGCCGCCCCCGCGCCTGGAAGCCGCCGCCCCTGCGGAAGCCGTGCCGTAGCGCCCACACCTTGCTTGCGTTGCCTGCATCCCTTGTCACCGCGCCTGCGGCTGCTACTTGCCGCGCCTACGGGTTGTCTATTCCGCCCCTGCGTCCATTGATCACACAGGTGCGTCTTGTCCCGGGACTACCTATAGTTGGGTAGCTCCTTTCCTTTCTTAGTATGAGGGACTTAGTACCATGCTAGGTATCGGATAATGATGAGTATGATATAGATATGCCGGTTACGTCCTTGAGGTTTACGAGTTGGATATGATCCCTATGGATCACTTGGGTCTAGGTGTGACCCCTTTGTGTGATAGGAGTTTGATATATATATGTATGCCTTGTATAGGCTGTGTTGTCCTCCGGTTTGGAGTGGACCTGAGTGAGAGCTGATCGTAGTGATACTACTTCAGAGGTTGAGGTAAGTTCATAGGACTTACTTAGCTACTATCCTTATATTGGATGTATGTTTGAGTGGTGTTTGTTATATGCTTTGTAGCATGTGATATGGTTCATTACCGACCTATGTTATATTGACCGCCCATTGTAGTGGCTGTTACAAATTACCTTTCATCCCGTAGTGGAGTCTAGGAAGTTCTCTGTAAGCTAGTTAGACCTTGTATACGGGAAGGGCACATACCACTCCATATGGTATACGGGAAAGTGCGCTGATACCACTCCAGCTGGCTATTGCACGCAGAGGCGAGGGTTATATACAATCCTTGTGTCACATATATTTATATACATCTATTTATACGATTGAGTGTGTGGACTTATTAAAGATAATAAACCGGGTAAATGTGTGAAAGCATGTTGATATGTTATAATTTCTGATGTGTGTTTGTGCTCTAGCATCTTCTTATATATGTGTATGATTAGCTAACGGTTTTATACCGTGCTGTAGATCCTTTGCAGGTTAAGAGAGCTGCAGAGTGATCCAGAGGGGTGATCTGCTGAGGGTTCTGTACATTTGGCTATATCGTGGGATTTTGGGTTATTATGTTGTACGGATTTCTGTTTGACTTTGTACTCAGCAGTACTCTGTATCATCTTTTTGATATGTATATATATATATATATATATATATATATCAGTATTATGTTTTGTTTTAATCTATTGGTGCCTTGTTGTAAGATTCAGTGAACTTGTTGTCAGGCTAGGGTCAGGATCCATTGTGAGATCCTAACCCAGTAGCACCTCGAGTCCTACGGATTTGGGGTGTTACATTGGTTATGTTATGCACTGACAGTTACGCCTCAAGAAACCAAATTCTAATTGATTGACAGTGATGAGATATGTTGGATTTTGTATGGACAAAAAGTAGGGCAATGATGAGTGTAAGGGAAGGTTGGTGGTTATCTTTGAGCAGCGATAAGCATAGTCAAGGGTGATGAGAGTTGTTGTTGGATAGGGTTAGGATAAGATATAGTATACCTTGTCTTCTTTTCATTTGATATATGTAACACCCCGAATCTGTAGGACTCGAGGTGCTACTAGGCTAGGATCTCACAGTGGATCCTGACCCTAGCCTGACAACAAGTTCACTGATCTTACAACAAGGCACATATAGATTAAAACCAAAACATAAAAACTGGAATATATAACTCAAAAGGTTATACAGAATACTGCTGAGTACAATCAAAACATAACAAAACATATACATGATTAAAAGATCCCATAACCCTCGAGGACGACTTAGTGTACGGAGCCCTCAACAGATCACCCTCTCTGGATCACCCTGCAGTTCTGCTAACCTGCAAAGATCTACAACACGGTATAAAACCGTTAGCTAACCATACACATATATAGAATGAGCAGAAGCACAATCACATATCAGAAATACTAAACACTTCATCATGATATCACACATTTACCCGGTTCATTATCTTTATATAAATGGTCCAACACTCAAATCGTATATATATAGATATCAAAATGAACATATGTGACACGAGGAACATAATCCTCGCCTATGGGTGCTCATGGCAGCTGGAGTAGCACATGGTCACACCCACCCGTGTACCCTATGAGAATGGGAGGTAGCCAACCGTTTACCAAGTCTGACCCAACCACAGAGAACCGCCCAGACTCCCAAAGGGATGAAAGAGACAGCTGTCAAGGCCCTACAATGGGCAATCACTATACCATAGGTCGGTAATCATCATAATGCATGCTATCAAGCATAAACATACACCACTCATGCAACATCCAATATAGGGATGACAGTTAAGTAAGTCCTATGGACTTACCTCAACCTCGTAGTGGAATCAACCACGATCAACTCTCAAACACGGTCCACTCCAATCTGGAGGACAACACGGCCTATACAAGGCATACATATATATATCAATCTACTATCACACAAAGGGGTCACACCTAGACCCAAGGGATCCATAAGGATCATATCCAACTCGTAAACCTCAAAGCCCTAACCGGCATATCTATATCATAATCATCCTCATCCGATACCTAGCATGGTACTAATTCCCTCATACTAGGAAAGGAAAGGAGCTACCCAACTCTAGGTAGTCCCGGGACAAGACGCACCTGCGTGACAAAGGGACGCAGGGGCGGAACAGGGCTCACCGCAGGCGCGGTAACACTCGGCCGCGGGCGCGTTGACCGTGGCCGCTGGCAAGCGCAGGCGCGGAAGAACGCGGCGCTGGCGCTGAGACCGTTGCCGTGGGGGCGGCAACTTACGGGCACGGGTGCGGAGACAAAGGTCCCGTAGGGGCGGCTACGCTGGACCGCGGGGGCAGCAACAGTGTAGGAGGCGATCCCGCGATTCCTCTTCGGCTCTTCTCGTGATCAAACCACGTCTTCCCTCATCCAAAACCAAGCAGATACATATACATACATAAACCAACATCAAAACACATCTATACATCTAATCCTAAGCTAAGAAAGATGGAATCAAGGAAGAAGAAAGAAAGAAGAAGGCAAGATCACTTACCACACTTGTGGTCCTAGGCTGCAAAGAGGATCAACACACACAACAGCTGACTTCCAAGCTCAGCAACAACAATATCCATCATCAACATCATCAAGTCACATCAATTCTCTTCCAACTCAAAGAGAAATCAACACAAGATCATGAAGAAGCAAGGGAGAAGCAAGAAGGACGTAAGAAGGCTGGAAAGGAGTGAAGAAACCCTTGCTCATCAGCCAAGGGAAGGAATAAGAAGTGGAAAGAGTAAAGCACGGGTCAAGAGTCAACAAAGTCGGCTGCAGCCGCAAGAAACCGCGGGGACGGTTCCCTGAGCCGCGGGAGCGGGAACCCGCAGGGGCGGCACACAAGCCCGCGGGGGCGGCTAAGCCAAATCTCGGCCAAAACCAATCTCGGCTAAAGTCAAATCTCGGTCCAAAAGACTAAGGCTCTTACAATATAGATTGGAGTTTTTATATGTTTTAATACTATTAAGTTTACGCTTTTGCCTAGTTTGTCTCTTCTTTCTTTTGTTCTTTTTGCACTTTGGTTCCTACTTCCGAATTATATACTTAAATTTTATGTATATTGGATAGCTTGATTTTCGTTTCCCTTACATGATACGTACGAGCTTAATCTGATTCCGGAGCTTAGACTCCATTCTTGGAACGTTAGCTAATGGTTTTATTATTGTTGTTTTAGGACTTATTCAGGTACTATACTTGCATGAAATACTACAATTTGGGGAAATGATGTACAACCGGACTCATGTGTGCCTTAGGTTTTGGGAAGGTTGTTGGATCATGGGCTTGGTTGTATTGATGGTTTATGTTGTTGAATGTTGTCCGGGTTTTATCTTTCAGTTTTGCATGGTTTCAATTTTGTTTTTATTTAAACAATTTCTTAAATTAAAGGTCGGATGTATTTTTCTATTTCGTCGTGCTCTTGTTGGAAGGTCCTATAGTGAGATTGTTGTCAGACTAAATCTGGTGGATCCACGGTGTAGCCCATATCCTAGTGACACCTCAGGTTTCAAATTCGGGGCGTTACATAAGTCATTTGTTTGTTATACATCGAACGAGATTGTCAGTCTTGTTTATTGTCACACATACACACAAAAGACTTATGCTTATCACACATCGAAACAAAATCTTCTAGGCATAAATGACTTGAATCTTGAATTTTTCTATTAACAACTTGAAGGACTTATAGCAAAGGAAAGTTCCAAACTCGGTTCTCTCATTTTCCATGGAACAATCCAAAGATTACCATAACTCTCATTGATAAACATACGAACAACTCATATAATCATATCATCATCATATATCAATGTAGTTGATATCTCTAAACCCTAGAACATATATAATTTATCTTGGCACACATCGGATAAATTAAAAGCTTTTTAATCGAAGACAGCAAGTCCGGTCAATCGGCTAAGGAGGTCCTTGTCGATCGGCCAAGGAGGTCCCTATCTATCGTCTGGTGCTACAGTAACAATGTCGGAAAAAAAATTCCTGAATGAAAACTCAATTAAAAACCAACGACTAGATGTCTATTTTATAGGGAGGATATCTAACTTAACCCTCCTAGGGTTTGCTAAGATTTACCGAATCTAACAAACCATATATTCTAGTAAGATAGAATTTGTGCATAATAGATAACTAAAAGGAAAAAATGTTCTGGGCTAAAACATAGCCTAAAGTAAAAGGGAAAACGGAATGATAGATAGGCATCGAAAAATCATCGTAGTGGGCCTAGTTGATCGGTCAAGTGGGTCCAAGTCGATCGCCTATGCAAAAAAAAATTGTGAAATGCTTGCACTTGACTAGTGGTCATATGCAAGTCTTGTACCGGATGAACAAAGTTCAATTGGTCGGCTTCGAAAGTTGTTCACGATTTCCAAAGTATTTCGACTCAATTGACATATCTGGATCATAACATTTTCACTTTCATTCCATTCTACGAAAAATTACATATCTTGTTATCATCTTGCACCAAATCGCGAGACTATTCTTGCATGCATCTTACAATTTAGTATATAATACCTGCCTATATGTATAAATTCCATCTAATTCATACCCAAAATCTTCATCAATACTTTTAATACAACTTGTTTATAAACTCACAATCTGGACAGTTTCCAACAATGAACTTAATTATATCAAACAAATCTATACATATCTATGTTGCGTGGAAACGGACACGGATACGGGAAATGCGGAAGTGGCAATCCTAATAATCGTAGGAAACGGGGATACGACGAAAAAATATAAATAATATATCATTTTAAAGCTCTTGCGAAGAGATTTTTATGTATGATAAAAAGAGATGCATATATGAGATAATCAATGACTCATGAATGTGTCATTAGTTGTAGAAGTATTGATAAATTAGAAGATTGATTGCGTTTAGTGATCTTGAGGTTGTAGCCATGAATGTCTTGTTCATCTTAAATTCCAAAAAAGAAAACAAAACATTACGGTCATAGATGTCTTGGTCATCTCTTTTGCATCCTTCTTTGATCCCACATTCAGCCAAAATCCATAATCACGGTTTGAATGTGTTCAACCCTTTCCCGATATTTGAAAAGTGTCTTGACCGTGTCCGAGAAGTTTCCGAAAGCTTTTTAAGTTTTCGACACGGAGGTCACGGAAAATTAACAGTGTCCAGAGGTTTCCGTGCTTCAAAGATTCATATCATTAAAATAATTCAAATTTTCTTGTAAACCCCACTTTTCATCATTCGTAACTTTCGACCAATAACTTGATCATGTTCATACAACACAATGTCGCCTCAAGCGACTATTAAATAAATATCAATTCCTTATGAATCATATTTGTTATTTTCAAGTCATGCTTTCAACGAAATAATTTTATGTAAAAGGAAATTTTGATAAAGGCATTTATGAAAATTTTCAAAATCATGCTTTCAACGAAGTAATTTTATGTAAAAGGAAATTTTGATAAAGGCATTTATGAAAATTTTCAAAATTTTGTTTTGATTTACTAATGGATGTGTTATTTACACGATGTTGGAATTGAAGTATACCGCAGTACAATGGTGTTGAAAAAGTCGTGTAGTCGGAGGTTGTCGGCACAAAAAATCATTATTAGACCCGAACATTAAATACCTATTTTAAATTTACTACTATGGTAACTTCATGCGAATGCACATAGTGAGTTTTGTCGATATCCAGTAAATTGAACACACCATGTAAATAGCTTCTCGGTTAACTAAAAGATCAGAAAAGATTCATAAAAAGAATCCAGCCACTAAGTTATCTTATACCGCAGTACAATGGTGTTGAAAAAGTCGTGTAGTCGGAGGTTGTGGGCACAAAAAATCATTATTAGACCCGAACAAAAAAAACCTATTTTAAATGTATTACTATGATAACTTTATGCGAATACACATAGTGAGTTTTGTCGATATCCAGTAAATTGAACACACCATGTAAATAGCTTCTCGGTTAACTAAAACATCAAAAAAGATTCACAAAAAAGAATCCAACCACTAAGTTATCTTATGCACCAAAACATGTCATTTCTTCGATACGTCTCCTTACATTATTATTGTTTCATGTGTTACCAAAATTAAATGTTGACTCCAATATTGAAAATAACAAAGTCTCCAATCACTTTAATATTCTTCTGAAGTTTCTAAATTTTTTTATTTGGATTCATATGGATACGGGGCCATTACGATCACATATACGATATTTTTAGAGATGGGTTGCAAACCTAAACCCAAACCGTGATGACCAAAACCGGCGGTTTAGGTTAAACCTAAACCGCCGGTTTGTCGGTTTAGCCACGGTTTATAAAAATAAAAAATTAAAAAATTAAATAAATGTGTTGAATGTTAAAAAAAAAAATTATATTATATAAAAATAAAAAAATTACTATAAAAAAACTTAGTATATATAAACTAGTAATTAAAATTTATACCAATTAAATAAAAGAAACATAAATTCAATTTAACAAAAAAAAATAAAAAAATAAAGGGCTTGAACCGGTTTTCCGGTTGCCTACGTATCCTCTCGGGATTAAGAGGAATCAAAGTCCACGTAGTTCTCTTACCTTGACTTACCTTTTTTCGAACTTCCGAGTTTTTTTAACCCCGCTTACCTTTCGATGTCGGACTCGAAAGTAGTGCCGGCGTCTTCGGAGTTGGAATCCAATTTGGAGTCGTACACCGGTGCATTCCGTTGTTTCCGCTTCGCCGCCCTTATCCAATCTTGAATACAAACTTGCATCTCCAACTTCTCGGGCTTCAATTGAGTTCTCTTGTGACCGAAAATGTTCCCGCCTTGGCTAAATGCTTGCTCCACCGCAACCGTTGATGCGGGCACGGCCATGATTTGTTGTACAGTATTAACTAAGGTTGGATATTTGGGAGCTAATCTCTTCCACCAATCCAAAATATCAATATCACCCCTACCATCAAAACTAAAACAAGTGTTAAGATAATCTTGATATCCCGCATTTGATGATGAATGTCTAGGTGTTTTTGTTCTTCTAGCAAAAATTTGTTGTGCAATTGAAAGAGAAGAAGATGAACTAGTAGAAGAGGGAGATGGACTATGTGCGGTAGAAGAAGAACTAGCACTTGATTCAAATGTACTAAGCAATTTTCCAATTTCAGTATTAACTTGTTGCGCAATGTTAGAAACATTAATGTTTTCTTGTGTTAAGTTTACACACAAACAATCATAATAAGCGGTCAATAAATCGGAAAGACCATCTAGTTTAAGTCTAGGATCAAAAACGGCGGTTACAAGATAAATAATGGGAATATCTTGATAATATTTAAGCCATTTATCTTTCATATCAAGCATACAATCCATGAGGGAAGGTATGTTAAAACATTTTACAAAAGCTTCGGAAACGTTAACGGCAATTTCTAAAAATCTATGAGATGTTGGAGTGTAAACGCAACTCATGGCATTAGTTGCATCACTAAAAGTTTTTAAAACATTACAAATATGGGTACAAGTTTCCCAAACATTTTCATCATCAAGAATTGACCAAGGTACGTGAATTGAAGCAAATTCTTGTAACAAAATTTTATAACGTACGGCTTCACAAAGTAGTTTGTAAGTCGAGTTCCAACGAGTTCCAACATCTTTTGAAAAAGCAATAGGATGAACGTTTTTATTTAAACATAAATTTTTCCATTTTTTTCTTAAATCGGAGTCGTGCCAAATATGGTCAATAACAAGTTTGATTGGGGTTAGCATATTTTCTAAAAGCTTAAGTCCATCTTGAACACTCCAACATCTCATAGTTTTTTATATTTTTTGACCACATTAAATATTAAACTAATAAGTTTATAATAGAATTATATTTTTATATTTTTTAATTAAAAAATTAAATGAAAGATAAATTTATTTTTTAATGAAAATAAAAAATTATTATTTTTATTTCCGATTTAAAATAAAATATATAAAATAAATTAAAAATAATTTAATTTTTTAAAGAGTCTAGAAACTTAAAATTATTGTAAATTAGGATAGGTTGTGTGTGCCGTATTTAATTATATTTTATTTTTATTTATTTTTTTATAAAAATTGTATTAAATGTATTAAAAAATGTATTAAATGCCCAAACCGCCGGTTCAAACCGGCGGTTTGGATTTTCTAAAATCGTAAACCGAAACCTAAACCTTGCACCGGCCAAACCTAAACCGGCGGTTTGGCAGTTTAGGCCAAACCGAGCCCATGTCTAGATATTTTTAATAGCATTTCTCTGCTTTAATGATTTAATTTAATTTTTTGATATAAATACATAATATAGATGATAAAAATCTAGTGATAAAGAAATTTTGAATTAGTCTTACTTGTCAATTAAGTTGACCAAGTCTATACTAAATTTCTCATTCAAAAAAGTTAAAACTTTTTTTTAGAAGAAGGTACGATATCAATTGTACATCTCATCGCACTTTATTATCATCGCACTTTATTATTATTTAATAAAAAATAATTAAGTAGTAATCATTTGGGGATAATTCAATCCATACATGAGACAATAAAATATTTATTATATCTCGAGAAAACTTTAACTTGTAAATGAGCATCAAAACTCTAAACTAGATTGTTCAGTTAACTATCAAATAATTATTAGGTTAACATTACTTGAATTAGTATGAACACATATTTTTTGTTTTCACAATCTTATTTTCTTTTGATTAATCCTCTTTCTAATCCTTTTTTTTTCTAAACAAATTAAACGTCAAAGTGATTAAAGTAAGAGGATTATTTTGAAACTATAATCGTAATACTATCACAGTTTATGATTGAGTGGTTATGTATGGAGATCATATTTTGTATCCTTCTTGGGGAGAAGGTACTAGATCGCAGCATGATCGGTATACGCAATCACTTTTTCTCCCACAAGATAGGAACGAAACTTCTCAAATGCATACACCACGGCTAGGAGCTCCTTTTCAGTAGTCGCATAATTCAGCTGGGCTCCATTAAGCGTTTTGCTTGCATAATAGATGGCGTGAGTAAGTCCTTCCTTCTTCTGTCCCAGCACAACTCCAACCGCAAAAATACTCGCATCACACATCACCTCGAATGGTATATTCTAACCCGGGGGTTGTATGATTGGAGCGGAGATGAGAGCTTCCTTCAACCCACAAAAAGTAGGGTTGAGCATCGGTTCAAAACCGAACCAAACCAACCAAAACCGAACCGAACCGAAAACCGAAAATTTGAAAAACCTGAATTGACAACCTAAACCGAAAATCTCGGTTCGGTTACGGTTTGGACCGCATCCTCAACCAAATGGTTTACAACGGCGGTTTTTGCGGATGCATTATCAAAAGAATATGAAAAAATTCGATGTTGTAAATTATATTCTTGTAAAACCGTTTTAATCATGCTTGCAATGTCTAGTGCATTATGTCTTTGATTGAAATGCCGAAATCCAATAACATATTTATGCAAAAACATAGCGTTATCAATAAAATGTAAAGTAATGCCCATGTAAAAATGTTGTTGTGATTGTATACTCCAAATATCACTACAAATAGAAACTTGATGTTCAAAACTTGCCAAATTCGATAAAAAAATTTCTTTCTTTTTTATGTAAGATTTAGTTACTAATTTTGAAACAGTTTTCCTAAAAGTTCGTTTAAAAGAAGGTTGAAGATATCTAGTGTTATATTCCCTAACTTCTTCATATTCGGCATAAGAAAACGGTAATGAATGTGAACAAAAAACATCGGTCAATCCTAAACTTTCTCCTATATGATTATATGTAAATAAAGGAGAATGAGAGGTAGAAGATGCAAACCCGTGGGACAATTGTGTTTGTCCCCGTGAAATCCCGAGTTTCTCTAGATGGACGTTTCCCATGTGAGTTTGCAATGTTCCGTAGCCACCCTTGACCTTCCACTTGTACACCTTCGGGCAATAGTTGCATGACACTTGACAATAATCGTTCACCGGCTCCCCCTTGGGGTAATGCTTCGTAAATATTTCAGATGAAAGCATTTTCGGAGGAGGGAGACTTCTTCTTGGAACTTCGGTAAGTTCGGGATTGTCGGGCATTTGTGTTTCACTCCCTTGGGTGCTAGGAAAGAATTGAGAAAAGGGGATTTGATCACTTGAATTTTCCATTACGAGAAATCGAGAATAATGTAAGAGCCTTAGTCTTTTTGGACTTAGCTTACCTTAGCCGCCCTCGCGGGCATGTGTGCCGCCCCAGCGGGTTTCCGCTCCCGCGGCCCAGGGAACTGCCCCTGCGGGATCCTGCGGCTGCAACCGGTTATGTTGACCGGTTGACTCGTGCTTTGCTCTTTTCCTTACTTCTTTCTTTTCCTTGTTGAGAAAGGGTTCCCTTCTTCACTTCCCAATCCAGCCTTTCACGTCCTCCTTGCTTCTCCTTCCTCCATCTTGATCTTGTCTTGGTTTGCCTTAGAGTTTGGAAGAGAGTTGTGGTGTGGCTTTGCTCAGGTTGTTGTGTGCATGTTGCTGAGCTTGTGATGCCAGCTGAGAGTGTGTTTGTTCTGCCCTTAGGTGCTCACAGTAGTAGAGGTAAGCTTCTTGGTTCTCCTTCCCTTCTTTCTTTCTTGTTCTTCCTTCCTTAGCTTAGGATTAGATGTATTGATCATAGATTGATGTTGGAATGTGTATGTATATGTATGTGTGTGAATCTGGAATAAAGAAGATGTGATTGGATCACGTGAAGAGCTGAAGAGGGATCGCGGGATCACGTTCTGCACCGTCGCCGCCCCCGCGTCTGGAAGCCGCCGCCCCTGCGGAAGCGTGCCACAACGCCCACGCCGTGCCCGCGCCGTGATTGCGTTGCCTGCGGCCTTTGTCACCGCGCCCGCGGCTGAGTTCTGCCACGCCTGCGGGTTGCTTGTTCCGCCTCTGCGTCTCTTGTGTCACGCAGGTGCGTCTTGTCCCGGGTTTACCTAAAGTTAGGTAGATCCTTTCCTTTCCTAGTATGAGTGGGTTAGTAGCATGCTAGGTACGTGTATGAGGTTAGAACGATGATGAGTACTTTATCGTTTATGCCGGTTATGGCTTTGAGGTTTATGAGTTAGGATATGATCCTTATAGATCCCTTGGGTCTACGTGTGACCCTTTGATGGATATGAGTGTGATATATTCTTATGCCTTGTTACTAGGCCGTACTGTCCTCCAGTTTGGAGTAGACCTGATTGAGAGCTGATCGTAGTGATACTACTTCAGAGGTTGAGGTAAGTCCATAGGACTTACTTAGCTACTATCCTTATATTGGATGTATGCTTGAGTGGTGTTTGTTATATGCTTTGTAGCATGCGATATGGTTCATTACCGACCTATGATATATTGACAGCCCATTGTAGTTGTTGTGACAACTTACCTTTCATCCCGTAGTGGAGTCTGGGAAGTTCTCTGTAAGCTAGTTATACCTGGTATACGGGAAGGGCACCTACCACTCCATATGGTATACGGGAAAGTGCGCTGATACCACTCCAGCTAGCTATTGCACGCAGAGGCGAGGGTTATATACATTCCTCGTGTCACGTATATTCATATACATCTATTTATACGATTGAGTGTTTGGACTTATTAAAGATAATAAACCGGGTAAATGTGTGAAAGCATGTTGATGTGTTATAATTTCTGATGTGTGTTTGTGCTCTAGCATCTTCTTATATATGTGTATGGTTAGCTAACGGTTTTATACCGTGTCGTAAATCCTTTGCAGGTTAGGAGAGCTGCAGAGTGATACAGAGGGGTGATCCGTTGAGGGCTCAGTACACAAGGTCGATATTGCGGGATTATGGGGTTTTTATGTTGTACGGATATGTACTTTGATTTTGTACTCAACGGTTACTCTGTATTACATTTTTTATATGTGTATATATATTTATCAGTTTTATGTTTTGTTTTAATCTATTGGTGCCTTGTTGTAAGATTCAGTGAACTTGTTGTCAGGCTAGGATCAGGATCCATTGTGAGATCCTAGCCCAGTAGCACCTCAAGTCCTACGGATTTGGGGTGTTACAAAGTTGGTATCAGAGCCCAGGTTGACAACAATGACACTTGTAATCTGCGATAAAGGTCGAATAGATAAATAAAAAGAAACCCAAAGGGGTCTGACTTTTCAAAATGTTTTGGTTTTGAAATGAGTACAAATGTTTTGGGATATCGTGTACGTGAGTCATCGCCCCTCTGAAGATCTCGACAGTATAGATATATATATATTCTGTTGTGATTGATTTGATATATATCTATACATATGGAATCTATTATAGCCTTCTAAGTTAGGTTTACGTCTTCTGCAGATGGTTCAGACTAGAGCCTTACCTACAACTAGACGAGGTAGAGGTAGACCCCCTCTAGGTAGAGGACGGGGTAGGACTCTTGCTGGTGTTTCACAGGCAGCGGGAGAGATACATGAGGAGGTTGCTGAGAGTGCCGTTCCTGAGACTGGGAACGGTGCACCTGAGAGACAGGGGTCACAGAGAGCCCAGTCTAGTGAGTCTGATCGTGTCTCCATAGGGGATCAGAGTTCCGTGCTTATATCAGACGAGTAGAGGAGGTTGCTAGAGCCGGTAGACGTGCCCCAGATTTACAGGCACAGAAGGGACCATCTGAGAGATCCCACGGGGTTACACAAGTGCCAACTGTACAGGCACAGGCTGCTGAGATTCCTCATGTTCGGGAGGAGCATAGAGGGCCTAGACCAGACACTTGGTTGAAGGCTTTTCATCAGATGGTTGTACCCCTTTTCACTGGGAAGGTGGGGATAGATGTTGAGCTCTGGATTGGACATGTGGACTCAGCTCTGGAGTCCATTAGATGTCCAGTAGACAGACAGATCGAGCTGGTGCAGACTTTATTCCGGGACTTGGCACAGCACTGGTGGAGATCAGTATGGGGTCAGGTTACCAGTTATGAGCATATGAGGACTATGATCAGAGAGCATTTCTGCCCTGCCTCACTGAGGAGAGAGAAACTACGGGATTGTGTGGAGGCTGGGTTTGAGGATGTACTAGTCTCCGAGGCTATCAGGAGGTTTCAGGAGGAGCTGGCATTACTGGGACCAGCTGCACCTTCTGCAGATCAGCACGTCTATCTCTTTTCCCGACGACTGAAGGATACTACCCGGACCTATATGGAGGGTTTCCATTGTGAGTCTCTGATGGATTATTAGGACAGAGCTTCCGACTATGAGAGGGAGCGAGCTGGACAGAGGAGAGCTTCTCAGACCGGAGGGTTTGAGAAGAAGCAGCGTACAGGACAAACCAGTGGTACTGGTGGTGCTGCTAGTGGTTGGCGTGGTTAGAGATGCCAGAGTCAGCCCTCATCTGCACCGGTTGTAGATAAGGGACGTCAGTGTTTTAACTGTGGTGATCCAGGACATATGAGGCCCGAGTGCACGAGGCCACTAGTGACTTGCTACACCTGTGGTAGGCAAGGTCACAGAGTTCTTTACTGCCGCCAGGGCGGAGCTTCATCTCAACAGGGTTCTTCCCCTGCCAGTGTAGCGGGAGGTGCGAAGAGGCCAGCTCAGCAGCAGCAGACACAGGGACAATAGAGAGTCCCAGATCGCCCTACGACTCAGGGATCTGCTCCTGGGCCGAGTAGAGGCAGAGGTCGTGGTGGGGGCACACCTGATACCAGAGGCCCACAGGGCCAAGTTTTTGAGTGCAGAGGAGCCAGCTGCACCTACTGCTACAAGTACCATTCCGATTCATGGTTTACCTGTTAAAGTCTTATTTGATATTGGTGCTACGCATTCTTTTATTTCTGATGCCTGTGTAGAGCGTCTGAGTCTAGATATAGTTGAGGGGATACCCTTTATTATAGGGTTACCCGATGGTGGTAGGGTCAGAGGTACCCGTGAGATTCATGACTGTCCCATTACTTTAGGGACCCGTGTTTTGCTTGTGGACTTCTTTGTCATGCCATTAGTGCATGAAGAAGTCATTCTAGGTATGGATTGGATGGATAGACATTATGCAGTTTAGATGTAGGTAGGAGGACTGTTACCCTCTCTACCGAGTTAGGTCAGATAGAGGTTTTCCGAGGTTGGGACCTTGGAAAATATAGAATGGTTATCAGTGCGATACGGGCTGCAAGACTGATTGCACAAGGTTGTGATGCCTTCTGGTGTGATGCCATGAAGGAGGGGGAGAGTCCAACATTAGAGGATATCCCAGTGGTCTGTGATTTTGTAGATGTATTTGCTGAGCCATCCAGTTTGCCACCTCAGAGGAGTGTGGATTTCAGTATCGAGTTAGAGCCTGGTACGAGACCGATCTCGAAGGCCCCATACCGGATGGTGCCTGTTGAGATGCTGAAGCTGAAGAAGCAACTCGAGGAGTTGGCTGAGAAGGGCTTCATTCGCCCTAGCGTGTCCCCATGGGGAGCACTTGTCCTCTTCGTATGGAAGAAGGATGGATCATTAAGGTTATGTATAGATTACAAAGAGCTGAACAAGGTGACCATCAAGAATAAGTATCCACTGCCTCGTATTGATGATTTGTTAGATCAGCTTCAAGGAGCGACTGTGTTCTCCAGGATTGATCTGCGTTCAGGATATCACCAGCTGAGGGTGAGAGAGCAGGATGTGCACAGGACAGCATTCCGGACCAGATATGGCCACTACGAATTTGTAGTGATGCCATTTGGGCTTACGAATGCCCCAACCGTCTTTATGGAGTTGATGAACAGTATCTTCATCGACTTCCTGGATCAGTTTGTGGTGGTTTTCATTGATGATATTCTGGTATACTCTCACAGTGGAGAGGAGCATGCAGGACATCTGAGGACTGTATTGCAGGTTTTGCGGGATAGAGAACTTTATGCTAAGTTCTCTAAGTGTGAATTCTGGATGCCAGAGGTAGCATTCCTGGGTCATGTGGTTTCAGCTGAAGTAATCAAGGTGGATCCAGCGAAGATAGAGGTTGTAGCAGCTTGGACTACATCGACGAACGTCAAGGAAGTACGTAGCTTCCTTGGCCTAGCCGGTTATTACAGACGCTTTGTGGAGGGATTTTTTGTGATTGCCCGTCCACTGACGAGTTTACTGAGGAAGACTACCAGATTTGTATGGTCTGATCAGTGTATGCAGAGTTTTGAGGAGCTGAAGAGGCGTCTGACTTTTGCTCCTCTTTTGGCACAACCAGAGGGTACAAAGGATTTTGTGGTTTACAGTGATGCATCCAAGCTAGGCTTGGGATGTGTTTTGATGCAGAGAGGCAGGGTGATTGCATATGCATCTCGAAAGCTGAAGACGTATGAGGAGAACTACCCGACTCATGATCTGGAGTTGGTAGCGGTAGTTCATGCACTGAAGATCTGGAGACATTACATGTATGGTGCTACATGTCAGATCTTCACAGACCATAAGAGTCTGAAGTACATTTTCACGCAGCGGGAATTGTATAACCGCCAGCGTAGGTGGCTCGAGTTGATCAAGGACTTTGATTTAGAGATTCTGTATCATCCAGGGAATGCGAATGTTGTCGCCGATACCCTGAGCAGGAAGACGCCTCGAGAGCAAGCGATTGCGAGGCTGACAGTTCAGCATCAGTTGTAGAGAGACTTGATCTGGTTAGAGTTGGACATCCAGTTTCCTGATGAGGATGCCCAGCTGCGTACTTTAGAGGTTCTTCCTGATCTGTTGGGTGAGATCCAACAGAAGCAGGAAACCTGCCCGACACTGATGAGGATACAAGATAGGATGTCTCGGGATGAGGCACCACAGTTCCTGCTAGGAGCAGATGGGGTTTTGAGACGCCGCGGTCGCGTCTGTGTACCTCCTGATACAGAGTTAAGACAGAGGGTTTTACAAGAGGCTCACTGTACACCTTACTCTGTACATCCGGGTACGAGTAAGATGTATTAGGATTTGAGACGTCTATATTGGTGGGGAGGGCTTCAGCCCGATGTGGCCAGATTTGTGGCACAGTGTGCGACTTGCCAGCAGGTCAAGATAGAGCATTGCAGACCTGGAGGTGAGCTTCATCCACTTCCTATTCCACAGAGGAAGTGGGAGGACTTCACCATGGATTTTGTGACCGGGCTGAGAGTGAGCCGGAGTTTTGATGTTATTTGGGTTATTGTGGACAGATTGACGAAGACGGCACGTTTCATTCCTATTAGGGAGACGTGGCCGGTAAGCAAATTAGCTGAGGAGTACACTAGGCAGATAGTGAGACTTCATGGTGTACCGAGGACGATCGTCTCAGATATAGATGGACGATTTACCTCGAGATTCTGGCAGCAGATTCAGACTGCCCTGGGGACGAGTTTGCACTTCACGACTGCGTTCCATCCTCAGATAGATGGTCAGTCAGAGAGGACCATTCAGACGTTGGAGGATATGTTGCGAGCTTGTCTGTTGGATTGGGGACAAGTGTGGACGGATCATCTCCCACTTGTTGAGTTCTCATACAACAACAATTGGCATGCATCTATTGGGATGAACCCATATGAGGCACTATATGGACAGATATGTCGTACCACATTATGCTGGGATGAGCAGAGAAGTGTTAGTGGTTTGGCACCTGATCAGATTCAGGATGATGTGGCTCGAGTAGCACTGATTAGAGAGCAAAAATTGACTGCGCAGAGCCGTAAGAAGTCATATGCTGATAGGAGGCGTAAACCTCTATAGAGTTCAGAGTTGGAGCCCATGTGTGGCTGAGAGTGTCCCCGACACGAGGTGTTAGGCGATTTGGCATTAAGGGGAAGTTGAGCCCCCAATATGTCGGACCGTTCGAGATTCTGGATCGGGTTGGGAGTGCAGCTTACATATTAGCCTTGCCTCCGAGATTAGAGGGTGTTCACCCTGTATTTCATGTGTCTCAGTTGAGGGAGTACATACCAGATCCGAGACACATCGTGAGTTATGATGATTTAGTGGTTGATCCGGATCACACCTTTGTTGAGCACCCTATTGCAGTCCTAGAACGAGGTATGAGACGCCTGCGTTCGAAGGACATTCCTATGTTGAGGATACAGTGGTCGAGACGAGGACTTGATGAGGCTACCTGGGAGACTGAGGATAGTATCCAGAGGAACTATCCAGAGTTCTATGCCGAGATAGATGCACCAGTAGGATCACCGAGTAGGTCTTAGTACTATCTTGGTGAGTATTATGTGCTTATATGCTTATATGCTATGATGTGTTATTTTCATACTAGCTTTGATGTGATATATGATTTTATTCGATCTTGGTGTGCTAGTATGATGATTGTTTATAGCTGGAGATGGCTCTTTCCTCCATGTTATTGTGATACGATTAGGATTTAGCTGGAGATGGTTATTACTCCATGCTATTTTGATGGACATAGTGTAGCTGGAGATGTTTTTCCTCCATGCCATTCTATTATGAGTATGATACGGCTAGAGATGTGATTCCTCTATGCCTTGTGATGTGTTATGATTTGGCTAGAGATGGTTTTCCTCTATGCCTTGGATAGTGTTATACTGCTGGAGTTGATGATTTCCTCCACGCTTATGTTTGAGGTTATAGAGAGAGTTGTACCTCGGCTTGTGAGTCCGAGTGGTTTGAGGATTTTACAAGTTTCGGGACGAAACTTGTTTTTAGGGGGGGTGAGGTGTAAGAGCCTTAGTCTTTTTGGACTTAGCTTACCTTAGCCGCCCCAGCGGGTTTCCGCTCTCCCGGCCCAGGGAACCGCCCCTGCGGGTTCCTGCGGCTGCAGCCGGTTTTGTTGACCGGTTGACTCGTGCTTTACTCTTTTCCTTACTTCTTTCTTTTCCTTGCTGAGCAAGGGTTCCCTTCTTCACTTCCCAATCCAGCCTTTCACGTCCTCCTTGCTTCTCCTTCCTCCATCTTGATCTTGTCTTGGTTTGCCTTAGAGTTTGGAAGAGAGTTGTGGTGTGGCTTTGCTGAGGTTGTTGTGTGCATGTTGCTGAGCTTGTGATGCCAGCTGAGAGTGTGTTTGTTCTGCACTTAGGTGCTCACAGCAGTAGAGGTAAGCTTCTTGGTTCTCCTTCCCTTCTTTCTTTCTTGTTCTTCCTTCTTAGCTTAGGATTAGATGTATTGATCATAGATTGATGTTGGAATGTGTATGTATATGTATGTGTGTGAATCTGGAATGAAGAAGACGTGATTTGATCACATGAAGAGTTGAAGAGGGATCGCCGGATCACGTTCTACACCGTCGCCGCCCCCGTGCCTAGAAGCCGCCGCCCCTGCGGAAGCCGTGCCACAGCGCCCGCGCCGTGCCTGCGTTGCCTGCGGCCTTTGTCACCGCGCCCGCGGCTGAGTTCTGCCGCGCCTGCGGGTTGCATGTTCCGCCCCTGCGTCTCTTGTGTCACGCAGGTGCGTCTTGTCCCGGGTCTACCTAAAGTTAGGTAGATCCTTTCCTTTCTTAGTATGAGCGGGTTAGTAGCATGCTAGGTACGTGCATGAGGTTAGAACGATGATGAGTACGTTATCGTTTATGCCGGTTATGGCTTTGAGGTTTATGAGTTATGATATGATCCTTATGGATCCCTTGGGTCTAAGTGTGACCCTTTGATGGATATGAGTGTGATATATTCTTATGCCTTGTTACTAGGCCGTACTGTCCTCCAGTTTGGAGTTGACCTGATTGAGAGCTGATCGTAGTGATACTACTTCAGAGGTTGAGGTAAGTCCATAGGACTTACTTAGCTACTATCCTTATATTGGATGTATGCTTGAGTGGTGTTTGTTATATGCTTTGTAGCATGCGATATGGTTCATTACCGACCTATGTTATATTGACCGCCCATTGTAGTTGTTGTGACAACTTACCTTTCATCCCGTAGTGGAGTCTGGGAAGTTCTATGTAAGCTAGCTAGACCTGGTATACGGGAAGGGCACCTACCACTTCATATGGTATACGGGAAAGTGTGCTGATACCACTCCAGCTAGCTATTGCACGCAGAGGCGAGGGTTATATACATTCCTCGTGTCACGTATATTCATATACATCTATTTATACGATTGAGTGTTTGGACTTATTAAAGATAATAAACCGGGTAAATGTGTGAAAGCATGTTGATGTGTTATAATTCCTGATGTGTGTTTGTGCTCTAGCATCTTCTTATATATCTGTATGGTTAGCTAACGGTTTTATACCGTGTTGTAGATCCTTTGTAGGTTAGGAGAGCTGCAGAGTGATCCAGAGGGGAGATCCGCTGAGGGCTCCGTACACAGGGTCGATATCGTGGGATTATGGGGTTTTTATGTTGTACGGATATGTACTTTGATTTTGTACTCAGCAGTTACTCTGTATTACCTTTTTGATATGTATATATATATATATATATATATATATATATATATATATATATATATATATATATATATATATATCAGTTTTATGTTTTGTTTTAATGTATTGGTGCCTTGTTGTAAGATTCAGTGAACTTGTTGTCAGGCTAGGGTCATGATCCATTGTGAGATCCTAGCCCAGTAGCACCTCAAGTGCTACGGATTTGGGATGTTACAAATACGAGGAATCGAGAATTCGAGAATAAGAGATTAGGAGAGTAGAGAAGATGAGCTGTAGATTGTGTGATTTTTAGAGGAAGAAAGACTGGGTATTTATAGGAAATTAGGATAGGTTATGGGTGCGGTATTTAAATATATTTTTATTTTATTTTTTTATAAAAATTGTATTAAATGTATTAAATGTATTAAAAATTGTATTAGGATAGGTTAGGTTTTCTAAAATCGCAAACCGAAACCTAAACCGGTCAAACCTAAACCGGCGGTTTGGCAGTTCAGGCCAAATCGAGCCCATGTCTAGATATTTTTAATAGCATTTCTTTGCTTTAATGATATAATTTAATTTTTTGATATGAATACATAATATAGATGATTAAAAATCTAGTGATAAAGAAATTTTAAATTAGTCTTACTTGTCAATTAAGTTGACCAAGTCTATACTAAATTTCTCATTCAAAAAAGTTAAAGCTTTTTTTTAGAAGAAGGTACAATATCAATTGTACATCTCATCGCACTTTGTTATTATCGTACTTTATTATCATCGTACTTTATTATTATTTAATAAAAAAATAATTAAGTAGTAATCATTTGGGGATAACTCGATCCATACATGAGACAATAAAATATTTATTATATCTTGAGAAAACTTTAACTTGTAAATGAGCATCAAAACTCTAAACTAGATTGTTCAGTTAACTATCAAATAAATATTAGGTTAACATTACTTGAATTAGTATGAACACGTTTTTTTTTCACAATCTTATTTTCTTTTGATTAATCCTCTTTCTAATCCTTTTTTTTTTCTAAACAAATCAAACGTCAAAGTGATTAAAGTAAGAGGATATTTTGAAACTCTAATCTTAATACTATCACAATTTATGATTGAGTGGTTATGTATGAAGATAATATTTTGTATCCTTCTTGGTGAGAAGGTACTAGATCGCAGCATGATCGGTATACACAATCACTTTTTCTCCCACAAGATAGGAACGAAACTTCTCAAATGCATACACCACGGCTAGGAGCTCCTTTTCAGTAGTCGCATAATTCAGCTGGGCTCCATCAAGCGTTTTGCTTGCATAATAGATGGCGTGAGTAAGTCCTTCCTTCTTCTGTCCCAACACAGCTCCAACCGCAAAATTACTCGCATCACACATCACCTCGAATGGTATATTCCAATCCGGGGGTTGTATGATTGGAGCGGAGACGAGAGCTTCCTTCCCACAAAAAGTACGCTGAGCATCGGTTCAAAACCGAACCAAACCGACCAAAACCGAACCGAACCAAAAACCGTAAATTTGAAAAACCTGAACCGAAAATCTCGGTTCGGTTACGGTTTGGACCAAAAATTTTCGGTTCGGTTCAAGTAAACCGAAAATGAAGAACGATAATATAGTATATCGTAGTCTGCAAAAGCCAAAACAAACAATCTGGTAGCCTTGAAACCAAAAAAAATCATAGATACATCCCCACAAACCACAGAGAAGAAAATCAAAAATTCGAAACAAATAAGTAGTTAACAGATCCAAATTCAAGAAAATGAGAAAGAAATGAGGGAGTAAGAACTAGAACTGATTCAACTAAAGAACAAGATCTAGAATCAATCGTCACTCGCGAGTTTTCCGAAGAAATCCCAGATTCAGTTTGTCGTTGTCGTTGAAATTAGTATATCACCTTCCAAATTCAGATCCAATCTTCCTCGTATCCGCCATGGCCGTCATCCTCGTCGTCTCCCAATTCCAAAACTAAACTGGCTACTCCGAACTGCCCGTTGTCGCACCGCTGGCCGTCGACATTCGTATACAACCGAAATGGAAAGTCGCTTCTCTGTCCGTCATCCTCGTAGTCGGGCGCTTCCCTGGCCTTCATCCTCGTAGTCGGTTGCTTCCCTGGCCTTTATCCTCGAGGTCGTCGTCCTCAACCCTAGATGGGAGCCTCTGCGGTTGTGCCTCACAAAAACTCTTTATATACCCTAACATAAAACCCTAATAACCAATTCTAGTGGTGCGCATCACTATCTTTCGGGTTTTTTAAAAAGGAAAATTATAATAAGCATGTTCCAATTAAAGTAATGGTACGATACAAGCCCTAGATATCACCAATATCATTCTAATGCTACAAACCAGCAAAAGAGGAAATGAACTATTCACACTTAAGGGTTAAGATGTTACCGAAGTAGCTAATTGGAGGCTTGGAGCAGTACAGTTATGCAGTCACCAACAACGTCATACTGATGATACCAAACTAGCTAACTTAAACACGGTTAGATAATATTAAACGCGCAATGAGATTGAACAATTAAAAAAAAAATTAAGATCCCACATGATAAAGTAAAGCATGCACAACTCAAAGCTAAACAATAGAAAAAAGAAATAACACGATTTCATAATTTTACTATAACATGTTACCATTCAAGTGACCCTCGCGAAACTAGCTCGATCCAAATCTTAGCATTTATGGCGTAGCAATATAACATCAGTACTACCTATATAATGATATCATCTAATTCATATTCAAGTAGACCAAAGTTCTTTCTAACTCCATATTTACTTATTTTCTAGAGACAATTGTATGGTCTACCAATGTTTCTTTTGCCCTGTCTAATCCCTAAGTAGCAACCTTGATATGGATAAAATTTTCAGCTATTGTTGAAAAAATGAAATTTCTATTTCTTGTTAATTTTAATTTACACTTTAAGGGTAAAAAATTTTCAAACTATCACTCGTGAAAGTTGGTCAGAATTGTCTTTATACACTATTCACTTATCATATATTATGGTTGGTAATATTTTGCCTAATTTCAATTAGAGAAATTTAAATAGTTCTTCTTAATTAGAAGGGGAACTAGGTGATATTTAGACGAAGGGCTAAAGATCATGAATAATAAGATAAAAATAAGTTCACACTCTTCATATCACACTAAATAACGTATCAGCAAAATAATATGCATGATGCTACGAACCAAGAAGCCCATGATGCCGAATAGTCCTGCTTGACGGTGAGAGATTGCGAGTAAACTTGGAGATTTCAACATGCTTCAAATGAACATATGCAACACTTGTCAGCAAGGCCTTTGTTTCCTCGCTATCAATAACAAGAGAAAGAGGGTGTCAATTTATCCCATTAAATTGAGGAGTTTGAGACAACACAAGTAAGCTAAATTCAGATCAAGAGGAAAAAATCAGATCACTAAATTATGTGGCTTCCAGATCAAGAGGAAAAAATCAGATCACTAAATTATGTGGCTTCCAGATCAAGAGAGATAGAACCTATCAAAACTAATTAACTTTAAAGCAAACTCTTAAAATTTTCAGGTTAAGAACACCTTTATTTTACACATCTATTCTCATATATCAACGGCCTTGGAAAGCACTCAATTCAGTTTAGAGTAGCGAGTAGCAACTAAAATTTCCAAATCATCCAATTCAAATTTAAAGAAAATATTTGAAGGTCATGGAAATTGGAGAGGGTACTTACTTACATTACTTAGTTAATTACTTCAAACAGATCAGCCCAATATGCATGTAAAAAGGTGCGGACCCTAACTAGTTTCAACAATAAAGTATCATGCAAAACCAGGGGACGTAAAAAAAAAATCACAATACTTAGGTCCTAGACTCCTAGTTAAACTAGACAAAAGCAAAGATGATAGTATAGTAGAATCCATTGAAGCTTCAACTACCTGCTATTTCCTCCTCACTTCCACTATAAACAAAAATATATCAATGTCAGCTAGTTGTCGTTGAACTGAAACAACTTCAAAAAACTAGATAAAACCAAAGATGAAAACAGTAAAGAAACAGTCACCTCTACATAAGGTCCATAATCTAAGATTGGGCCTCAAAAATATAAACATGAGTTTTTGTCAGTATTCAAATATCCTATATAAAAAAACCTATAGATTCAAGACAAAATTTCCCTTCTGTTCTTTGCTAGGGCTTCGATTGGTAGATCTACAGCCTAGAGATTCAAGAGAGCACTAGAAGGGATTAAGGAATTTAAGGATGAACAAACCTTCAAAGTGAAAAGTTGAGAACAAACCTGAAGAGGAGAGTTGTGGCTTATGGATCGGGAACGAAGAAGTTAGAGATGAGGAGGCAAGCTTTATGGGAATCGGTGAAATGCGATTATGCGAGGCGGAGGCAAACAACGAATCCAACAAGTTCTTCTGCCTCAGGGATCTGGAATGTGGCGTCGAGGAGCACCTAGTCTGCCCAACGAAGGAGATGGTAAAGGACAGAGGCGAAATTGGTTTCAATTGAGATTAATTAATTAGGGGTTAAAGGTTACTCCGTTCTTTTCTTGTGTCGGCGCTCAAATGTGGACGCAAAATACATGGTTATTAGTGTCGGCATTTGTGGCCGTTGCAAAATTCTAAGCAATAGCGACGGTAAATACCTGTTGTCGTAAATTATCGTCGAATATCTAATCATTTTTTGTAGTGTTCATAAACCGAACCGAAAATCGAAATTATATTTTATCCCAACCGCTAATCGAACTGTAATTCACGGTTTTTGGTTCGGTTTGAACCGAAACCTCTTGGTTCGGTTCGGTTCAAATGAACCGACCGACTTATGCTCAGCCCTAACAAAAAGCATCAAGACACTCTTTCGAGAACACAAACTCAACATCTTTCATTAATAGGTTAGTGAGTGGATTACAAATCTTTGAGAAATCCTTAATAAATCTCCGGTAGAAACCGGCATGTCTTAGAAAACTCCTAACTCCTCTTACCAATGTAGGTGGAGGTAATTTCTTAATAGTCTCAACCTTTGCCTTGTCAACCTCAATGTCACGGTTGGATATCAAGTGACCTAAAACAATGTCTTCCCTTACCATGAAGTGGCACTTATCCCAATTGAGGACAAGATTACAATCCTCACATCTTTGTAAGACTAAAGACAGGTTAGCCAAACAATTATCAAATGAAGAGCCATAGACAAAAAAGTCATCCATAAAAACTTTCATGATGTTTTCAATGTATTCAGAAAATATAGACATCATGCATCTTTGAAAAGTGGCAGATGCATTACATAGTCCAAAAGGCATTCTCCTATAAGCAAATGTTCCCCAAGGACATGTAAAAGTGGTTTTCTCTTGATCATCCGGATAGATAGGGATCTGGAAGAAACCACTATACCCATCAAGATAGCAAAATTAGGAATGTTGGGCAAGTCTTTCCAACATTTGGTCAATGAAAGGTAGAGGGAAATGATCTTTCCTGGTGGCTTGATTTAGCTTCCTATAATCAATACACATCCTCCACCCTGTGACAGTCCTGGGAGGGATTCATTCATTATTTTCATTAGTAATGACAGTCATCCCACCTTTGTTTGGTACAACATGTACCGGACTAACCCATTTGCTATCTAAAATAGGGAAAATTATGCCTGCATCAAGAAGCTTAAGTATTTCTTTCTTAACAACCTCTTTCATGTTTGGGTTCAATATTCTTTGAGGTTCAATAGAGGTCTTATGATCCTCTTCTAACATGATCCTATGCATGCACATGGATGGTTTAATTCCTACAAGATCATCAATAGTGTAACCTAAAGCTTTCCTATGCACCCTATGTTCCTTCAATAGCTTTTCGAGTTCATCTTCGCTTAAACTAGCATTAACAATGACAGGATAGGAAGAGTTAGGAACAAGAAAATTCACTACAAACCAGATTATCTAACTAAGGATCAAGTAATCCTTTACCGGATAAGTCTCAGGAATTACCCAACTTAGAGAGGAATCAGACACATTCAAACCAATAAAGGTTTTACCTTTATTACCTATGGTCAATCACTTATGTATCTAAGAGGAATATCACCGGGTAAGTCTCAATTCCAACTCAGGTTGCTAATTTAGAAGTATCTACCCTAGATTCAAGTCCAAGTCAACCATTAGGATTTCAAGCAATTCAAAGCCAATTCAAAGCGCAATCTAATCCATCATAATCCAAGGCATAAACAAATCCCTATCAACCTTGGAACCACAAAGTTATAGCCAATAACAATTATATCAAAATCAACAACTAAATGATAACAGGGAAAGAAAGAACTCAACTTCAATGAAATCTTTATTCCAACAATGTCTGGATGCAAAAGTCTCCAACTTTAATCTAACACAAATCCAAACTTATAAAGAACAATGGCGAAGAAGAAGGATAGGGTAGGAGACAACTCCTCCCTTCTAGGGTAAACTTTGGGCACCACCTAGCATAAAACGAACACACCCTTGGAATGAATCCAAGACTTCCTTTTATACACAAAACCTAGCTAAAAGACATTGGGCCAAAAAGGAAATAGCCCGTAAATAAAATACATCGCTCAGGGAAGCATCTCGGTCTGGGATCTCGGCCGAGATCATGACGGTCGGGGCCGAGATTTCGACTTCGTCTTCAGCGTCGTGGGCATCTCGGTCGGGTCGACCGAGATCAAGGCCGAGATGGAGGCCGAGATTTTACAGCAGTAGCTCCCAGCTCGACTGAAATGTAGAATCTCGGTTAGAAACCTCTTGATCTTGGCCGAGATTTGGTAAATCTCGGTCTGGGACGGCTGATCTCGGCCGAGATTGGCTCTTCGTCGTTCCTTCATGCCTTTAGCTTGATTCCTAGCCCTTTCCCGTGCCCGTATGCTTGCTCCAATGCATCCACTTCGAGGCTTGATCCTCAAATACGTCATTTTAGCTCCATAATGTGTCAAATCACCTACAAAGCCACAAACAGTGTGTGTAGACATCTATTCTTGCAAAGTAGAACTAAACAAGCATAAATGACACAAACTAAGGCTAAAACATGAATGTAGAAAGGGGAAATCTACCTAAATGCATGACTAAACTAGTTCAATAAATCATGTTATCAAGAAATTCCGTGGTTATCTCTTCCCAAGTTCCAATATGTCCGTATGGTATTGATTGATACCAAGCTAGAGCCTTATCCCTGAGAGAAAAAGAAAAACCTCTTAGCTTGTGATTATTACCTTCCATACGGGGCGGTCTCACCGTATCCATAAGAATATCATAGTTCATCAAGTGTTGATGAGGAGACTCCGAATCCATCATTTCCAAACTTATTTTTCCGAATCATTTGGAGTACCTGCGGTCGCAGCTCATGGTCATGTGCTACGGGATCTCCAAAGTTATATCCAGGACGGTTAATCCTTTGGGCAGGATCCATTCTCTGTCCGAGTGTTTGTGGATTATCCACAATAGGATCTTATCGGACAGGCCTGAGAGGTGCATCAGGTGGTGGTGGTGGTGGTGGTGGTGGAACGTGTGGAGCAGGAGGTGGAACGACGCAAGGGCGTCATTCGGGACGTCTTGTTGCACGTTCACCACGGGCTGCGGAGCGGCTCTTCCTTCGTTTTGTAGACGAAGCATCTCTCTCATGTCATCTCTAAGGTGCTCCATCATCCGTGTAGTGGTTTCTTTTCTCTCTTGAAGCCGCTCTCTCAGCTTCCAGCTCTTCCTTGGTAATTCTCAACTCCGCTTCGTAATCTCTCTCTTGAGACATCCTTGAAGCTTTCAAGGCCTTGAGTCTTCTTCTTAGTGTTTTCTCAGGTTAAAAGAAACTAGTTGTAACACCCCAAATCTGTAGGACTCGAGGTGCTACTGGGCTAGGATCTCACAATGGATCCTGACCCTAGCCTGACAACATTTTCACTGAATCTTACAACAAGGCACCAATAGATTAAATACAAAACATCAAAATGTTATAAAAGCATCAAAAGGTTTATACAAAGTATTGTTGAGTACAAACAAAACATAATATATACATGATCAAAAGATCCCATATCCCACGAGGACTGCCCAGTGTACGGAGCCCTCTGCAGATCCCCCTCTGGATCACTCTACACCTCTCCTAACCTGCAAAGGATCTACAACACGGTATAAAACCGTTAGCTAACCATACACATATATAAGAAGATGCATCAGCACAATCACACACCAATGAATAGTAAACACATCAACATGCTATCACACATTTACCCGGTTTATTATCTTAATAACGTCCAGTCACTCAAGCGTATATATATATATATATATATATATATATATATATATATATATATATATATATATATATATATATATATATATATATATATCAATATGAATAAATGTAACACGAGGAATATAACCCTTGCCTCTGGGTGCTCATGGGAGCTGGAGTGGCCCCTAGTCACACCCACCCGTGTACCCTGAGGGAATGGGGAGTGGCCAACCGTGTACCAAGTCTGACCCAACCACAGAGAACCGCCCAGACTCCAAAGGGATGAAAGGGACAGCTGTTGATAGGTGATGGAATCACTATCAATTTAGGTAGTTTTTAGAGTCCTTTTTATGTTTTTGAGTCATATTATGTTTCTAATGCTTTGGTCCAGATAAAAGAGTCTAAATGAAGCAAAACAAGGTATTAGCAACACTTAGAAGTTGAAGTAAAGCGTCGGAGACAAGTTTCTAGTGCCACACCGCCCCCGCGGAGAAGTGTCACCGCCCCTGCGGTGGCACCCTTGCCGAGTGCCGCAGCCAGAGGCATCAGCCTGCCCCGAGAGAAGTTTGTCACCACCCCCGCGGCCGCCTCTGGCCGCCCCTGCGGTGACAACCCTGAAGACCCACGCCGAAGCCGCAACCAGCACCTTCGCCCGTGCCCAAGAAGAGACATGTCACCGCTCCCGCGGCCGCCTCTGGCCGCCCCTTCGGTGACCCATCCAATAGAAGCGAAGACAACGCCCCAACCCTCGTGTCTGCGCCCTTGCCAGCGACCCTGTGAAGCCGAAGATCCAGCGTCACCGCCCCTGCGGTGACTCTGGGCCGCGCCTGCGGATCTTCACCAGAAACGCCCGAAGTTATTGAGTCAAACGTTTCAAGGAGCCTTTAAAGACCCGCCCCCGCGGGAGTGACGAGCCACCCCCGCTGCCACGAAGAAGATGGAACGTTTTGGCCTAAACCGCCCCTGCGGCACCCTTGGCCGCGGGTGCGGGTTAGCGTCAGAGGACTTTACTCCGGCTGTTTTCGTCGGCTTTATGGTCTTAATTGTGGTTGTTTGCACAGCCTCTTTAATCCATTCTTAATAGTGGTTGTTTGCACAACCTCTTTACTCCTTTTTAATGCATTTTGTAGTATAAATAGAGCCCTTGGCTTAGGTTAGAATCATCTCATTTTCCACACAAAAACCTCTATAATTCTAAGTGTCTTTTGTATGGAGTGCTAAGTCTTCCTTTGCTACATTGGGTGGATTGAAGCTTCATATAAGTTGGTTGTAAGTTCTTTTTAAATAGAAGTTTTATTCAATATATATTTGTGTTATATTTCTTGTGTTTAACGTAGTTTGTATGTTTATTTTCCACTTAGTTTGATCACCTAAGTTGTATAATTGCATGCAAAAGGCTAAGGTTAATTGGCTCCGGGTTCGGGTCATTAATCCAGTAGCAAACTCTTAGGTATGAACGGGTTGTAAATATCTAAGTGTAAAAGGAATATAACAACATAATAAGATTAACGGGTTGTTTATCTTTTATGTATCTCTTTATCTTTGGTAAAACGTTAACTTGTTGTTTGATCTTGTAGGTTTACGGATTAACAACTTGTTAAGTTGTGTTAATGCCGGTTGACTTAATGCATAAATATGATCAAGATGAGAACAAATGTTTAATACTTCTAAAAAGAATCAACCAAGTTATATGTATGCTAAGATCCTACCTAGTGTAGTTCTTAAATCAATCTTTTGTTCACCAACTTTATAATTGTCTTTGTCTTGTTTTATTACAATCCAACCCCCCCCCCCTCTCCCCCCCACCCTTTGTTATCAAATCAATACTTAAATCTAATAGAAACTCGATAAAACTCCCTTGGGTTCGACCCTTGCTTACACTATACAATTTGGTTAAGTGTAACGATAGGTAATTTACTTTGACTAAAGCTAAAAGACAACGACATAGGTTTTTAGCCACGTCAAATTTGGCGCCGTTGCCGGGGAGTTTAATTTTTGTTTTTATTATTTTTGATTATTGATTATTGGTTTGGACCATTTTCATGGTTCAAACCCGTGCTACTAACTTAAAATTTGCCCCTTTTGATCCAGAAATCGAGAGGACATACCATCGGCAAAGAAGACAAAGTCGGAACGAAGAAGAAATGGCGAACCGCACACTCCGACAACTCACGCAACCGGATTTGACTCAACACCCCCTTGCGGTAACCATACCGGCAATTGGAGAAGGGGTCAACTTCGAGTTCAAGCCGGGCTTGATCCATTTGCTACCTTCCTTTTATGGGTTGAGCGGAGAAGATCCCATCAAGCACTTGAGGAAGTTTCATACCGTTTGCATGAGCATGAAGCCGGCAAACGTGACCGAAGAGCAAATCAAGATGAGAGCCTTCGGCTTTACTCTCAAGGATGCAGCGGATGATTGGTACTACCACCTTCCATCCGGTAGTATCGATACTAGGGAGATCCTCCACAAAGCCTTCTTGGAGAAATACTTCCCAGCCAAGAAGGCCAACAGCTTGAAGAAGGCAATAAGCAACATCGAGCAAGAAGCGGATGAAACTCTTTATGAGTACTTTGAGATATTTGCTAAGTTGAGATCAAGCTGTCCCTTCCACGGGTACTCCACCCAAGACCTTGTGTTGTACTTGTACAATGGGCTCTTGGACAATGAAAGAAGGATCATGGACGCCGCTTGTGGAGGCAACATTCTAAACTCCACTCCCGAGATTGCTATGGAAAAGATGCAAGAAATGGTGGAAGGTACGAGGAACTTTGGTAGATCCTCTGCAAAAAAAGGAGTCCATGCCATCAACCCCATCCGTCCGGAGCTTGTGCAAGAGATTGCTGAACTAAAGGAGATGGTGAAGAGGTTCACCTTGATGGGAACTCCACAACAAGTCAAGGCTTGTGGAGTATGTGCCGATCCTTTCCACCCCACGGACTTGTGCCCACAAGTTCAAGATGAAGCTGCTGAGGTGAATACTATCGGGTATGGTCAACAATAGCAGCAACGCCAACGGGACAACCCATACGCTCAAAACTACATGCCGGGTTGGCGTGATCAACAAAACTACCGGTGGAGGGATCAACAAAACCAACAACAACAACAGCCCCACCAAGGTATGTCCCAATCCACTGAAAATATGCTACAAGTTTTAACTAAGCATTTTGCCACTTATGTCCAAACCACGGAGTCAAGCATCAAGAATCTTGAGAAGCAAGTGGGGCAAATGGCGGAGGCAATTACGAGGATCGAAGCTCGATCCTCGGGAAACCTACCCTCCCAGACTGTTGTCAACCCCAAGGAGAGCTTATGTGCCATTTCCCTCAGGAGTGGAAGGATCATCAAGAGGAATGATGAACCAGGGACGATTAATCAACCTTCTGTTGGTAACCCGCCCTTGCGCATGGAGAATGCCGCCCCTGCGGCTGAAGTCACGCCGCACCAGCGGGTAGTCCCATCCGCCCCTGCGGCCAACAACACAGAAAGTGCTCTAGAGGAAGATCCCTACGTTCGTCCTAACTTTCCACCCCTCTATGCTGAAAAACCACCAGCACCCTTTCCCGAGGCACTCAAGGAGAGAAGAGTGATAGAAGACAAAGAACTCTTTGAGATCTTCTCAAAGTGTGAGGTAAACATTCCTCTCCTTAAAATCGTGAAAAGTGTGCCTAAGTATGCTCGATTCTTGAAGGAACTTTGTGCCATCAAGAGGAAGTAGAAGATGAAGGGAACACAGAAGGGAAGTGAGAAGGAGCACGTGTCCGCTGTTTTCCAAACCCAAATGCCGGAAAAACGTAGCGATCCGGGTATGGTAAGTGTTCCTTGTGTCATAAGCGATACTCGCTTTGTAAAATCTATGCTTGATTTGGGTGCTTCTATAAATGTCCTGCCTTATTCCATCTATCAATCTCTAGGCTTAGGACCTTTGCATGAAACACGGACTATAGTACAACTAGCTGACGGATCTAATATCCACCCTAAGGGCATAATTGAAGATGTCCTTATAAAAGTTGATAAGCTAATCTTCCTTGCGGATTTCTTTGTCATTGATATGGAAAATAGCATGCACACCATCATGTTAGGTAGGCCTTTTCTAATAACGGCTAGAACAAAAATTGACTATGTTGATGGAAAACTTACTATGGAGTTTAATGATGAGGTTGTTGAATTCGATTTATTTAAATCTCTTGAGAATCCCATTAATACTCCTTCTTTGTGTTCCATTAATAATGATATGCCTATGAAAAACCCTTCTTATGATGACAATGTTAGTTATTGTATGTAAAAGTATGTAAAATTGTCCTTGGAAGTGGATTTGCAAGATGACCACAACAACACAAACAAAAACGATAAATTGGCCGTTGGGCCCATTCTACTAAACCCAAGCCAAGAGCTTGTTGTTCCCATCTTGCAGGATAATCAGCACGGAATGCGAAGTTCCCCAACAGAAACGAGCGAGGAAGATCCAGGAGAAAGAAGGAAGAGAAAAGCTCGTATCATGAACGGAAACGAAGGAACGAGCTCTCCACATCAAGCAATTGATCCGGGAGAGGTCATTGATGCATGATCAGGTGTCTTACGTCGAGCCAACGACGTAAAACAAAGGCGTTGCTCGGGAGGCAACCCGAGAAAATAAGAAGAGGAGGTTCTGACGTTCTGCCAAGAAAACCGCACATGCGGCCATAAGTCACCGCCCCCGCGGTGACACTGCGCTCCCAGCCCGCCCCCGGCACTGAGCCAGCACAAACACAAAGTTGTCACCGCCCCACGGTGACAGACCCCCGCACCCGCGGATTTTTCCCTTGACGAACGTTCCCAGCGCCGCACCCAGCGTTGGGCCTACGTCTCCGCTTCCCTTGTCACCGCCCCCGCGGTGACAATCTCCCGACCCTGCGGGTTAACACATAAAAGAAAAAAAAAATTGGATCGGGTTTTAAATCCCTATTCCACCGTCGGGAGCACCAACTGACGCCGGAAACGCACCACAGGAGCAGCGAACAGCAGCCTGTCACGAGTTCGCCCGCTGTCTTCGCCCGCCCCCGCGCTTCGTTGTCGCCGCGACCGCGCCTCACCGCCCCCGCGGCTCTTCAAACCATGACCGCGCCTCACCGCCCCCGCGGGTCTTGAAAACCGCCCCTGCGGAAAACACAACAGAATGGTCCAACCGGACCATCCCACTAGTGAGCCACCCTTTTTGCCCTTCTCCATGTTATTATCTTTGTTTTCATTTTCACACTTTGAGGGCAAAGCGTTCTTCAAGTATGGGGGAGGGTACTTATCATGCATTTTACTTGAGTTTGTTTTGAATATTTTAGTGTAATTCATGTTTCATTCAGTTTAAAAAAAAAAAGCCAAAAAATTGAGAAAAAGGCAAGAAATCCTTGGATAAACCGAAAACCCGAAAGGGCGGTTTAGGCAAAAAGAAGGTAGTCCGACCAACTCTAGGTTGGTGCAAAATTAGACTTGAGGGATGTGAGATTTTTGGTGAGATCATCATGAAAAGAAGAAGAGTGGCAAGGTGAAAACCCGAAAAGGCTCCTTGGCAAAATGAGCGATACCGAGTGTAGGTTCTCCTTCCGGCGTTGGCGACATAAGAAGGGGAGTCATAAGAAGGATGTCCGGGTAGGTCACTCTTGGAGCAATAAGGATGGTAGTTTTTCACATTTTCTCACATTTTCTTTTTTCTCACATTTTCTCACTTTCTTTGGTCATTTTTTCTCTTTTGTTCCTCATCTTTCTACTACACCATATTTTCTGAGGCTTGTGTGCTGATTTGTTTGATGCATTGTTTACTCGGGACGAGTAAAGAGTCTAAGTATGGGGGAGTTTGATAGGTGATGGAATCACTATCAATTTAGGTAGTTTTTAGAGTCGTTTTTATGTTTTTTGAGTCATATTATGTTGCTAATGCTTTGATCCAGATAAAAGAGTCTAAATGAAGCAAAACAAGGTATTAGCAACACTTAGGAGTTGAAGTAAAGTGTCGGAGACAAGTTTCTGGTGCCACACCGCCCCTGCGGTGGCACCCTTGCCGAGTGCCGCAGCCAGCGGCATCACTTGCGCCGAGAGAAGTTTGTCACTGCCCCGCGGCCGCCTCTGGCCGCCCCTGCGGTGACAACCCTGAAGACCCACGCCGAAGCTGCAGTCAGCACCTTCGCCCACGCCCAAGAAGAGACATGTCACCGCTCCCGCGGCCGCCTCTCGCCGCCCCAGCGGTGACCCATCCTGAAGAAGCGAAGACAGCGCCCCAGCACTCGTGCCTGCGCCCTTGCCAGCGGCCCTGTGAAGCCGAAGATCCAGTGTCACCGCCCCTACGGTGACTCTGGGCCGCGCCTGCGGATCTTAACCAGAAACGTCCAAAGTTAAAGAGTCAAACGTTTCAAGGAGCCTTTAAAGACCCGCCCCTGCGGCACCCTTGGCCGCGGGTGCGGGTTAGCGTCAGAGGACTTTACTCCAGCTGTTTTCGTCGGCTTTATGGCCTTAATTGTGGTTGTTTGCACAGCCTCTTTAATCCATTCATAATGGTGGTTGTTTGCACAACCTCTTTACTCATTTTTAATGCATTTTGTAGTATAAATAGAGCCCTTGGCTTAGGTTAGAATCATCTCATTTTCCAAACAAAAACCTCTATAATTCTAAGTGTCTTTTGTATGGAGTGCTAAGTCTTCCTTTGCTACATTGGGTGGATTGAAGCTTCATATAAGTTGGTTGTAAGTTCTTTTTAAATAGAAGTTTTATTCAATATATATTTGTGTTATATTCCTTCTGTTTAACGTAGTTTGTATGTTTATTTTCCACTTAGTTTGATCACCTAAGTTGTATAATTGCATGCAAAAGGATAAGGTTAATTGGTTCCGGGTTCGGGTCATTAATCAAGTAGCAAACTCTTAGGTATGAACGGGTTGTGAATATCTAAGTGTAAAAGGAATATAACTACATAATAAGATTAACGGGTTTTTTATCTCTTATGTATCTCTTTATCTTTGGTAAAATGCTAACTTGTTGTTTGATCTTGTAGGTTTACGGATTAACAACTTGTTAAGTTGTGTTAATGTCGGTTGGCTTAATGCATAAATATGATCAAGATAAGAACAAATGTTAAATACTTCTAAAAAGAATCAACCAAGTTATATGTATGCTAAGATCCTACCTAGTGTAGTTCTTAAATCAATCTTATTTTCACCAACTTTATAATTGTCTTTGTCTTGTTTTATTACAATCAAAATCCCCCCCCCCCCCATTTTGTTATCAAATCAATACTTAAATCTAATAGAAACTCGATAAAACTCCCTTGGTTTCGACCCTTGCTTACACTATACAAATTGGTTAAGTGTAACGCTAGGTAATTTACTTTGACTAAAGCTAAAAGACAACGACATAGGTTTTTAGCCACGTCAGCTGTCATGGCCCTACAATGGGCAATCACTATACCATAGGTCGGTGACCATCATACCACATGCTATAAAGCATATAACAAACACCACTCATGCACACATCCAATATAAGGATGTCAGCTAAGTAATTCTTATGGACTTACCTCAACCTCAGGAATAAACTCAACCATGATCAACCCTCAGATACGTCCACTCCAATCCGGAGGACAACACCGCCTAATAACAAGGCATATAACATATATCAGACTCATATCCATCACAGGGGTCACACCTAGACCCAAGGGATACATAAGGATCATATCCTAACTCATAAACCTCAAAGCCATAACCGGCATAAAGATATATCACATCCTCATCATTCTATCCTCATACACATACCTAGCATGCCACTAAGCCGCTCATACTAGGAAAGGAAAGGATCTACCTAACTCTAGGTAGACCCGGGACAAGACGCACCTGCGTAACACAAGAGACGCAGGGGCGGAACAAGCAACCCGCAGGCGCGGCAGAACTAAGCCGCGGGCGCGGTGACAAAGGCCGCAGGCAACGCAGGCACGGCGCGGGCGCTGTGCCACGGATTTCGCAAGGGCAGCGGCTTCCAGGCGCGGGGGCGGCGACGGTGCGGAACGTGACCCCGCGATTCCTCTTCGGCTCTTCTCGTGATCAAATCACGTCTTCATCATTCCATATTCACACACATACATATACATACACATTCCA